>CM040243.1:68587906-68631508 GCA_022545495.1 Chrysanthemum lavandulifolium
TGAATCTGCACCAAAAAGAAAAGAAATGCATGCATACCTAAAACATATTAAACGGTTTAATACATAGTCACTATCTCACTCTCTAGATAGGTTCCTTGTAGAATCGTTGCAATGGTCTTGAATTCAACAAGCACAAGATTGAAAAGAATGATTCTAATATTATTAACAACATAACTATGTTACATTATTATTAAGACACACTTCTAAACGTTTACATATGCTGCGTATATATAGGCTCACAAGCGAACCGTTGTGACCTTTCACAAACATGTGTAACCACTATAACTAACTTTATAACTACTTCTAACCGAATAACTACCATAATCGCTATTCGGTTATTAACTAACTAACTAACAGGTTTAGCCCTTAGGCTTTGTGTTATTACAAATGTACCAACAAGTTTATCCAACAAGACTTATGCAATTATGGTGCAACAATTCCCCCCTAATTGTTTAAGTCTTGTTCTTCGAATCTTCATGCTCTTCTTTGCATACTTCCTGTCCTTCTTCCTTTCTTGTCGGTCTTCAAACCGTTGCCCACAAAACTCTAACTCGGTCACATGCCTCAATTCTCCAAGCGTCCTGAGTTTTGTTCCTTTCCTTTGAGTCGTTACTCCACATAAATTCCTAGACTTCTTCTCTTGTTCTTATTGCCTTCCAAACTAACTCCAAACTTAGTTGTTTTGTTCATGTCTTCATCCAGTGTCTCCTTTATACTAGCATCATCCTTTTCTTTGAAACGACGCGTATCCCACTGAAACAGAAAAGTTCCAGCGTACGTTTTCCTTCTTGGTTGTTCTCGTTCAATGTTTTTGGTACCCAACGAGCGTGTGTAACACTTGCTCTGATACCAGTTTTGCCCAGGCTTAAAGCCAACTCTATGATGTTGCATGATGTGTTTATAATGAACCATGTTTTGTGTTGAGTATGAATGACAGATTGTACAGGAATGAATAAAACAGTAAAGTGGGACAATGTATGCAAACTAAGGTTTTATTGATATTGAATTGTTATATTTGTTTGCGAGACTACATATTACCTATTTATACTTGTCCAAACGATGCTATGGAGTTATTTCTAACCATTGTGTCCCTTGACACATAACCGCCATAACCATAATAACTAATAACTACCATAAGCGTAATATCCTAACTCCTTGATTGGGTTAACTGTATTTGACCCAATGCAGTGACCTAATTCGATCCATTTACATATAATAAATACATATGACATTGTCTTTATACTAAATACATATTGAATACTATGTAACTTTGACTTTAATGACATTAAGGAGTCAACATCTCCCCCTAATTCATTAATGTCAAACTAATTCTTTGAGTGGTGTTCTTCTTGATCTTCAAACAATGATATCAAAATCATTGCTATCTGTACTGCTTGCTTCTTGTGCTTCTTCTTCCACATTGCTCTCTAGCCTGACTCCAAAATTTTGTTGTCCATGTCTTCATTCTGTGACTTATCTTTTCCTGCATCATCCTTGTTGTTGCCTAGTGGATCTTTTACATCTGCAGTCCCACTGCTCTCAACCACTTCATTCTTAGGCTTCTCATACCAGGGCATTCTTTCAGTTTGATAGTACACTTATATCATGTCAATGAACCTTCTATAGCAATCTTTCATTGCTTCCTCTTCTTTATCTGTCAGGCCTTGTAAATTTGCAATGGTCTTCCATTTGTCACTAAGTGTGACACATAGATAGCCTCAAAGACTATCAACTATTTTATGCAAACTAAGAAAGTTTATCTCTATCACCCCTATAACTGGTGGTATGTTATCTAGCATATCATAATTAAGATAAACTAAATAAAAACACTTCAACATCTCCATATATTTCTTACTGAAAATCTCCCAATGCTTGTACACTAAGTTGTCCTTCTTTAGCAGATTCATAAATGATAAGAATCTTGAAAATGAATTTACCTTTAATGCATAAAGTGACCCATTCCAACTTATGTACTCTTCATCTACATAATCTTGTGTATCACTTCTTTCCCATCTTAGATCTTCCAAACCATTCACCAGTGAGCATTCATCTTTAGGATCCAGAGACTCAAAATATTCTTCCAGAAATTTGTTGTGTTTCGAAACAACTTCTTTTGATCCACAAAATTCTTTATTGGTCTTCTTTTCTTGTGAAATCTCTGTCCCATGCTTCTTTTCTTCATACATGTAGTGTAGACTAACTTTGTTGACATTAATCTTCACTTTGTACCCATGTTCTTCCAATTGATCATAACTGAGAATGTTCAAGGATACTTCTGGAGTGTATTGAACATTTGAAATCACCATGTCTCCATCTTTTGCTTTCATAGTGGCATCACCAATTCCATAGGAAAAGATAAATTTATTCTCAACCTCTTCCTTCCCAATCATCTTGAACTTGTAATTCAGCTTCTTGAATAGCAGCCTTGTTGGACACATGTGGTGTTTGTAAGTGATAACGCTACACGCGTCGTTCGGGGTCAAAGGAACTTCCTTTTCTTCGAGCAAGTTTTATAACACCCTAGGCAGTGAACCTAATCGTTGTAGTGTAGTATTAGGGTAAGCCACGGGTATTGATATCGTTCTCTGGGGAATAGAAATGCTAGTGAGAAGTTACTACGCTAAGGTTGGGGTTGAGGAAGATTATTTTTATCTTTTATGTTTTTAGGAAATGGAAAGGTACGAATCTCGGGTTTGGATTTGGGGTTGGTATTTCTACCGATTACTCTACTTATCTAATTATCTAATCTAAGGTGTATGTAGTCTATGTCTAATTATTGTGTGCTCGTATGATAGTTTAAAGATGTGTTCACTTAGGTTTTATTACTCCTTAATTATCTCCTATTGATGGTTGAATTGTCACGTCCTTATTCTTAATCGTGTTGTGTGTCTAAAGTCATAGGGTATGCTTTATCCCAACTCTTTGAAATTACCAAAGGGTTTCGCCTACAAAACCCTCTAGGATTATAAACTCTAACTCTAAGGCACTCTTTGGATGGTTTAGCCTACAACCGCTCTAAGTGCTATAGCCCAAGGTTCACAAAGATTAATCAAGCATTAATTACACAACGAATGACCTATCGCATTACTAGATCATTAATCAATTAAGATAAGAGACAACCAATCAATATTTAATAATTAAGTTTCATATTCCTAGCAAACACACAAGTAAATTAGCTGGACATGGAGAACATGCAAGCATACACACAAATAATTGAAGACATAATTGAATTAATGAAGTAAAACACTTATCTTGATGTAAGATAGGGTTTGGAACCCTAAAATCTTGTACAAGACAGCCTTGGTTCGGTTTAGGTTTTTACTCAAAAGACTACACTCTAAAAGCGAAAAATTGGATTCTATATATAATATTACAATCATGACGGCGTCACCTTATGATTTGTGACGCCGGGTCGCCGTCATTAGGGTTTCGTCTTGGCCACGTTAGTCTTGGCGGCGATCACCTTGTGCTTGTGACGCCGTCTCTTCAAATTTTCGACGCCGTCTCGATACAATCTAGGCCGTCCGAGTTGCGACGGCCTACTTTTTAAAGCCCTGACCCGTCACTTGAAAATAAGAATTTGGCTTCGTGTCGTCACAAAATGCTCGACGGCGTCATAGCTAAGCAGTGGACGCCACACCTTGTATTTCAAAGAACTTGAGTGTCTCGATTCTTGACTTTGGCCATTTTCTTCAGATATCCGCGCCTTTTCGTCCAAATAAGTGCCATTACAAAGCAATTTGCCTTCAAGAGACCTAAAAGTGAAAGGAACGATATTAAGTAATAACGGATACAAAAGTGATCAAATAAGGGCTTAAACGACCCTAAAAAGGTACATTTAAAACCTTATCAAATATCCCTACACTTGGTATTTGCTTGTCCTCGCAAATGTGCTTTAGCTAATTAATTTATAAGTTGGGGTCATGAAGCATTGGTTTAAAACAATCCACAACACATATAAGCCCCATAAAAGTCATAACAAGCATGGAAATTACATACTAGCACCTCACATGGGGTGTTTGGATACTCACATCTCTCGGGTGTATATGAAATATAACAAGTTGAAATGGAAGATAAACACTTATTAACCGGTCCTAGTACATAGATTACCATAGGCTTGAGAATAGATCAAACCTCCATCGCTTTGGCGTAAGCACCTAGGAAAGACTATCAAAGAGGTCTTTAAAGGGTTGTAATGTTAGGCTTACGGTAGGGAAACAAAGGGTTTGGTGGGATAGGCTATTTAGTGGTGGCAAGTCAAAAATCTCTATGTTACAAGCATACGAAGAATGGCGTTGCTAAGCCAAGACTCGACACTCTAAACTCTAGATAACTGAAACAAACAAACATAAATTTAAAGAATAGATGTAGGATGGTAGCCCGTATGTTGTTTTTTTTTTGTTTTTTGTTTTTTTTTTAACACTCTATTTTTTTTCTTTTCTCTTTTTCTATTTTTTTTCGATTTTTTTTCCATACACTTTTACTCTACCATCCTCTACGGTAACATCAAAATGATAGGGATTTATAGGCACATCCCTACACTTGAGTTTTTATTACTCTAACACTAATTTGACCCGAATTGAAAAGATCAAAACACTTGGGGTACGTTATTACGCAAATAAGGGAATTTAACGTTCCCTTCTAGTCATTTCATAAACTTTAACTTTTTCCCATGAGTCTCAATCGTCCCAAAACTGTGTACAAAAGATATGACTCGACTTAGCAACTCATGCAAGCAACTAGATAATTGAACTAAGGGTTTAGGGTGATAACAATAATGCACTATAAGTGAGTGCATATAAGGTAGGCTAAGGCGATTTGGGTGTATATTTGGGGTGGGGTGTAAACAATGCTCTTCATTGATATTCCGAAAAAACCGAAACATCACGAGAACCGCGAAAAGGATGGGCTCTGAGGGGTTAACTAGGGTATCGTGTACTAAAGATGAGTACAAAGCAAAGGTGTGGGGGAATTACTCAACCGATGTGGAAGAAGTAATTATATTACGGGTATCAAACAAGGGTTATCCTAATGCCTCTTATCATTTAGTTATTCCTAACTACACAAGTGTAGTCTTACTAGCGATCTCGGGATGCATCACAAAACAAGTTCTAGAATCTATTATACTACCGGTTCACACTCTAAGCATTAAAGGTGAATGCTTTAATTCCTACTAATCTAAGGGTGATCCTCACATTTTGGGTGGAATTTAGGTGGTAAAGGGTTTTGTGCTAGTCATGCAACTTCCTATCCGTGAGACGCTTTGTTAAGACTAATGGCCCACCCTATATGTCATGAAAAATTTTAAATTTGGTGCCAAAATTACCCTAACCGACATTTTCTCATGGTTTATTACACAAATACAATTGGACAAAGCAAATAATCAAGGATAAGCATAGTTTCTAAGTTCCGCTTTATTTTCCCTCCCTACACTTAAACCGAACATTGTCCCCAATGTTCCCCAAAGTATCAAAGTTATGATAATGGAAGGTAATTAAAACGAAAGAAACTAATATTCCCCGATCACTCAATAGGATCCATGTGTGAAGTAGTGGTTAAATCCTTTCCAAGAAAAATGTATGCGTGAAAAGCTCCTTCCAATCTTTTGTTTCTTCTTCTTGATAAATAAAACCGCACATTTGAAGAAAACAAACGAAACCTTCGTAAAATCGATTGGTAATAATATATATAAGACTCTACTAAACTAGGATATAATGCTTGTGGAATGGATGTTTACAAATTTCGGAAAATTAAGACCGGAAAATTCCAAAATTTATAAGTAGCTCGAAAACGAGAAAAAAATCATTGTTTTACTCCTTCCCGACCGTCAGTTGCGATCCCGACGCCGTCAGTTATCTTGACAAAAGCGGTCTGCGATTTTGGAAAATTTACATCTTTAGAATCGGAAAATTTCTGCAAAACATCCATTATGACTCGATACAAGCATTTGACTCGAACAAACACACATATATATCTTTTAATGAATTTCTTATTCTCATGTTTATGTTTCTTTGAAAACGTGAGTAATCCTCCCTACACTTATCCTTTATGTAAAATACCTTTATATGCAATTAAGACGAGGTTAAAAACAAAATAAAGCCTTTTTACAAATTTAAACATGAGAATAAGTAATCAATAAAAGATATATGACACTAACAAGCAAACAATTAAGCATGGGTTGCCTCCCACGAAGCGGTTTTCTTTATTTATGAGTCTTGTAGCTAGACTCGTAGTCGTGCTCCTACGTAACTTCAGTACCGTCACATACTTCTAAAACAATATCTTCATCGTTCACCATGTCATTATTATCCAACTTATAATGTTTCACACGTTGTCCATTTATGGTAAATTCCCTCCCATCGTGGTCTAGTAGCACCACCGCTCCATTGCTCATCTGCTTCTTTACTGAAAAAGGTCCATACCATCTCGATTTGAGTTTTCCCGGAAATAACCTTAGTCTTGAATTATACAAGAGAACCTTATCTCCTTCCAAAAACTCTTTAGGATTCTTTATTCGTTGGTCATGCCATTTCTTTGCCCTTTCTTTGTATGTGATCGATGATTCATACGCTTCCAGCCTTAGTTCATCCAATTCTTGAAGCTGTAAGAACCTATTTGACCCTGCTTCAGAATAATCCATATTACAGGCCTTAAGTGCCCAATACGCTTTTTGCTCAAGTTCAATAGGGAGGTGGCACGCTTTCCCATATACTAAGAGAAAGGGGTTGTCCCGATAGGTGTGTTGTAAGCAGTTCTAAATGCCCAGAGTGCCTCATCCAGTTTGAATGCCCAATCTTTTCTATTCTGGTGGACCGTTTTTTCAAGTATCCGCTTCAATGCCCTATTTGTATTTTCTACTTGTCCATTCGTCTGAGGATGATATGCGGTAGAAAATCTATGTGGAACGCCATACTTCTTCATTACCTTTTCCATTTGAGCATTGCAAAAGTGGGTTCCTCTATCACTGATCAATGCCTTGGGAATCCCGAATCGTGTGAAGAGCTTTTTAAGAAAATGAATAACTACCCTCGCATCATTAGTTCTAAGAGCTTGAGCCTCTACCAATTTGGATACATAATCAATAGCTACGAGAATGTATTCATTTCCTCTGGATGATGGAAAAGGTCCCATGAAGTCTATACCCCAAACATTGAATATTTCACAGACTTGGATATAATTCTGAGGTGATTCATCCCTTCGCAAGATGTTTCCAGATCGTTGGCATGCATCACACGTTTGAACTAATCTCTTAACGTCTCGAAAAATAGTAGGCCAGTAGAACCCGACATCGAAAACCTTTCGTGCCATGACATTTACACCGTGATGTCCTCCAGATGGTCCCGCATGTCATTCTTTCAGAACTCGATCAATCTCCCTTCCGGCCATGCAACGTCGAATGATTTGATCAGGGCATATGCGGAATAGGAAGGGCTCATCCGTAAGTAATGTTTCAGCGTAGTGAAGAATTTCCTTTTATCTTGCTTGGTCATGGAGTTTGGCAAAACCCTACTGGACAGATAGTTAGCATAATCTGCATACCATGGCTCAATTTCCTTAATGGCCATTAGCCGTTCCTCGGGAAAAGAGTCGCGAATCTCGGTATGATCGAGTTTCTCAAGATCAGGGTTCTCCAAGCGTGACAGATGATCGACAGCAAGATTTTCAGCCCCCTTTTTATCTCGAATTTCAATGTCGAATTCTTGAGTAATAGAATCCACCTAATTAGTCGGGGTTTTGCATCTTGCTTGGAAAATAAGTACCGCAGACGGAGTGATCAATGAAGACAGCGGTCTTAGAAAGAACGAGATATTGCCCGAACTTGTCAAAGGTAAAACCATGACTAAAAGCTCTTTCTGGTAGTTGTGTAATTTTCTTGCGCTACATTCATGGTTTTGCTAGCATAGTAGATTGGTTGAAAATGCTTATATTTCCTTTGGCCAAGCACGGCGCCTACAAAGATAATCACTAGCATCACACATGATCTCGAAAGGTCGAGACCAATCGGGGTGACCATTATAGGCGCCTCGAGTAAGATCTTTCTTTAGTCGGTTGAATGCTTCTTTACATTCTTCGAAAAATCAAAGGGCATCCTTAACAAGAAGTTGTGTCATTGGCGGGCAATTTTGAGAAGTCTTTAATAAACCTTCGATAAAAACCCGCATGACCTAGAAAGCTGCGAATGGCTTTAACGGTGGTAGGATAGGGGAGTTTGGATATCGCTTCGATTTTTGCTCTATCGACCTCAATTCCATTTCCAGAGAATTTATGTCCTAAGATAATTCCTTCTTTCACCATGAAATGACATTTTTCCCAATTTAGGACCAAATTAGTTTCTTCACACCGTTTCAACATCTTCCTAAGGTTGGAAAGACAAAGGTCGAAGGAATTTCCAAATACCGAGAAGTCATCCATGAAAACTTCCATGCTGTCTTCAATTAATTCATGGAATATGGCCATCATACATCGCTAAAAGGTAGCGGGTGCGTTACATAACCCGAAGGGCATTCGCTTATAGGCAAACGTCCCGTATGGGCATGTAAACGTGGTCTTTTCCTAATCTTCAAGGGCAATGGGAATTTGAAAATATCCTGAAAAGCCATCAAGGAAACAATAGTATTCATGCGCGGCTAACCTTTCGACCATTTGGTCAATGAATGGCAGAGGAAAATGATCTTTCCGGGTGGCATCATTTAACTTTCTGTAGTCGATACAAACACGCCAACCCGTAACCGTTCTTTGTGGCACTAAATCACCCTTTTAATTCTTTACAACTGTCATTCCTCCTTTTTTTGGAACCACCTGGACTGGGCTGACCCATGGGCTATCTGAAATGGGGTAGATAAGGCCGACATCGAGGAGCTTGATGACTTCTTTCTTTACTACCTCCTTTATTTTAGGGTTGACCCTCCTCTGCGGCTGAACGGTTGGTTTGTAATCTTCTTCCATGAGGATTTTATGAGTACAGAATGTGGAATCAATACCCTTAATGTCAGCCACACTCCACGCGATCACTCCTTTGTATTCTTTTAAAACTTCCAAGAGCTTCTCTTTTTGTTCAGTGGTAAGTGATGAGCTTTTGATGACAGGGAGTTGGTCCTTTCCTTGAAGGAAGGCGTATTCTAAATGGCTCGGGAGATCTTTTAGTTCTAAGGTGGCGGGTTCCTTGATTGATGTTTTTAGCTTGTTTTCTGGCTTTTGCAGCTCAAGGGGTTCAATTTCTTCCTTACGTGGGTAAAAGGAAAAAACTCCAACCATCTCAATTTCTTCGTTGTCGCCTATTGTCTTGTTATCATTATTTCTGAATTCGTTCAATAGATACTCATCAATACAGCCATCTATATCATCAACAAATTCATCAACTTCCTCAACAAAATAAATAGGGTGATCGTAGGAGGAGGAGTGACTCATAGAATCCTTGATGTCAAAGGTTAAGCTCTCGGATCCCACTCGTAAAATGAGTTTACCATCATGAACATCAATAATGGCACGAGCTGTAGCCAAGAAAGGTCTTCCAAGGATTATCGGGACTGAGTTATCTTCCTCCATTTCTAAAATTACGAAATCAACTGGAAACTTGAATTCTCCCACCCTTACAAGAACATTTTCACAAACCCCAATGGGATATTTGATTGATCGATCGCCTAATTGAATACTCATCCGAGTTGGTTTCACCACGAATATCCGAGTTTGAGGAACAGAGTGAGGCATCGAGTTAATGCTAGCCCCAAGATCCGCCAAGGTGTTTTTCATGTAGAGCGCCTTATAGAACAAGGGATGGTGAAACCGCCAGATCTTCTTTCTTCGCGTGCCTTCGGATGATAGCCGAGCACTCTTCTCCTAATGATATCAACTCTTCAAGTTTCTTCCGATTAGATATTAACCTCTTGAAGTATTTGCTATGTTTAGGGATGTGATAGAATACGTCAAGTGGTATGTTGACGGAAGTTCGTTTTAAATAAGACAATATTCTCTCGTCTTCTTGACCTTTTGATTCTTCGACGAGAGGATAAGGAATCCGTGTGAGAGTTGGTCATTGGGCGGCCGGTGTTTGTGGAGGGGATCGTGAGGAGTCGAAGCGGTTCAGAATTGCTTCATTTCCTAACAGGGTTTCTTGGTGGTGGGATTTTGGTCAGGATGAGGGGGATCCTTAGTAGTAATTCCTGATCGAGTAGTGACATCGCAAGTTGGATCGTGATGGGTTGGGCCAGATTCGCTTATTCTTTTGTGGAGGGTGGTGAATTGATTCTCTAATTCAGCTTGCTGCTCTTGAATAAATTCCTCAAGACCTTTTAAGAGTGTGACCCCTTCTATGGTAAACTGCCCAAGTTCTTTTTCAAAGGCATCACGGTTGGTGTATTCAGATCCCTCCTTTCCTTCAGTTTTCCATTTTAGATTGCCCCAAGGGTTGCATTCATCGTTTTGATAGAATGTGAGGAGTGAAGGGTCATCATAAATATCATGACTGGAAAGGAGGACGCTCTCTTGGCGTGTGTCATCACACTCATCACTCTCGTGTGGCCCCCCACAAATGTCGCATATAAGGTATGGGTTAAATAACCTTTTTGGTTCTGGTGATTTTGTGAGGTATGCAAGCTTCTCTTGTGCTTTCTTAATCCGATCATCGAAAGATGATAGATTTTCATTCGAGAAAGTAAGGATACTTATTGCGTTTACTGGCTCATTCCAATGGTTGTCTCGGTATTGAACGTATTCCTCAATGCGGTTCCACCCTTCTTCCGCAGTGAGATTAGAAATCCTTTGGCCAGTTGAGAAGTCAATCCCTTTTTGGTCCTTTCGGGAGACATTGTCGTAAAAGATTTCAACAAGCAACCAAAGGTTGATGCCATGGTGTGGGGCTTGTTGAATAAGATCTTTGTAATGATGCCAGGAGTTAACGATAGATTCTCCATCTGTTTGATGGAAGTGAAGAATTTTTCTCCTAATTGATGCAGTTCTTCCAGGGGGAAAGAACTTCTTGGTGAACTTGGTTGTGAGTTGTTCCCACGTGAAAATAGACCTTGGAGGAAGCTTATCGAGCCACTCCTTGGCCTGTCCTTGAAGAGAGAATGGGAAAAACTGAAGTCTAGATGTCTCCTTTGATGCCCCGTCGGCATAGATGGCATCAACAATTTTTAAAAATTGTTTGATGTGGTGGATTGGGTTTTCGCTGGGGGATCCATGGAATTGACATGCATTTTGGATAAGCCAAATGTCAGAGGCATGCATTACCTCATTGACTTGTTCTGAAGGGTAGACAATGGCACCGGTAAATCCAGATGCGAGGGGAAGAGTATTCCCGAGGATTTTGTCAGGAGGATTGATGGGTCCATTGACCTGAGTGGCGGGAATTTCCTCGCCATGTTGGCTCGAGATCGTCAATGATGATGGTTTCGAGGGATTGTGGGGAATGAGAGGACTCGTCGTCGGTTGTGACTTCATCAAAGTTGATGGAAGTGCCTTGAGGTTCGAATCATGGAGAGCTTTTCTTCGCCTATTGAGCTCTCTTCGTGTTCCGCAAAAGGTTCAAGAAGGGTTTTGTGGAACTGCGGGTTCTAAGTTGTCTAAGGGGTTGGTAGGGGGAAATGGCGGTTGGTTATCGCCCATGATGAAAAGTGATGGGATTACTAACAAAGGTCACGAAGAAGGGGATAGACTACGAGGAAGCTAAAATGAGAAAAATTTACTTGATAGGAATCAAGAAAGAAACCTAAACGAAGTGGACTACTAACTAGCTATTCTATTCCCGCAGCGCGCCAAAACTTGATAACGCTACACGCTGCTCGGGGTCAAAGGAACTTCCTTTTCTTCGAGCAAGTTTTATAACACCCTAGGCGTTGAACCTAATCGTTGTAGTGTAGTATTAGGGTAAGCCACGTGTATTGATATCATTCTCTAGGGAATAGAAATGCTAGTGAGAAGTTACTACGCTAAGGTTGGGGTTGAGGAAGATTATTTTTATCTTTTATGTTTTTAGGAAATGGAAAGGTACGAATCTCGGGGTTTGGATTTGGGGTTGGTATTTCTACCGATTACTCTACTTATCTAATTATCTAATCTAAGGTGTATGTAGTCTATGTCTAATTATTGTGTGCTCATATGATAGTTTAAAGATGTGTTCACTTAGGTTTTATTACTCCTTAATTATCTCCTATTGATGTTTGAATTGTCACGTCCTTATTCTTAATCGCGTTGTGTGTCTAAAGTCGTAGGGTATGCGTTTATCCCTAACTCTTTGAACTTACCAAAGGGCCTCGTCTACAAAACCCTCTAGGGATTATAAACTCTAACTCTAAGGCACTCTTTGGATGGTTTAGCCTACAACCGCTCTAAGTGCTATAGCCCAAGGTTCACAAAGATTAATCAAGCATTAATTACACAACGAATGACCTATCGCATTACTAGATCATTAATCAATTAAGATAAGAGACAACCAATCAATATTTAATAATTAAGTTTCATATTCCTAAGCAAACACACAAGTAAATTAGCGGGACATGGAGAACATGCAAGCATACACACAAATAATTGAATACATAATTGAATTAATGAAGTAAAACACTTATCTTGATGTAAGATAGGGTTTGGAACCCTAAAATACTTGTACAAGACGACCTTGGTTCGGTTTAGGTTTTACTCCAAAAGACTACACTCTAAAACTAAAAATTCGGATTCTATATATAATATTACAATCGCGATGGCGTCACCTTATGATTTGTGGCGCTTTGGGTCGCCATTAGGGTTTCGTCTTGGCCACGTTAGTCTTGAGACAGGCGTCACCTTGTGCTTGTGCCGTCTCTTCTTGACCGACACCGTTCGGATCAAATCTAGGCCGTCCCGAGTTGCGACGGCCTACTCTTTAAAGCCCGACCCGCCACTTGAAAATAAGAATTTGGCTTCGTGAGCACAAAATGCTCCGACGGCGTCATAGCTTAAGCAATGGACGCCACACCTTGTATTTCAAAGAATTGAGTGTCTCGATTCTTGACTTTGGCCATTTCTTCAGATATCCGCGCCTTTTCGTCCAAATAAGTGCCATTACACAATTTGCCTTCAAGAGACCTAAAAGTGAAAAGAAACGATATTAAGTAATAACGGATACAAAAGTGATCAAATAAGGGCTTAAACGACCCCTCAAAAAGGTACATTTTAAAACCTTATCAGTAAGCACTACTTACATACCACACTTTGTCCCAAGTTTAATCATTTGTGCCTTCTATCATGTAATCTGCAATTACATGAACCTTCTCTGGATACTTGGCTTTCTCTGTTCCCTCTTGCACTTAACCATAGCAATCTTCTTCCTATTTTGACATGTCCAGAACACATGTCCCCTTTCTCTACATATGTAACATCTGGCTCTTCTCTCCTTCTGGGTGCTTCCAACTCTCTTGCCATGATCTTTAGGTTTTGCAGGCATCCTTGAAGCATTATAGGCTTCAATCTCTTGCACTTTCTTCATCAACATGTCCTTGCTCTCTAGAGATAGGCTTTTCCTTCAATTGTTCCATGGGGACATCCTCTTTGGTGTGTCTCTCAGCAAGTATCCCTTTGTATATGCTTCTTGATCATGCTTGTATATTGGCTTCTTCAAAGGTTCTGAGCCATGGCTTTGATACCAATGTAGAATCGTTGCAACGGTCTTGAATTCAACAAGCACAAAATTGACAAGAATGATTCTAATATTATTAACAACATAAATCTGTTACATTGTTATTAAGACACATTTCTAAAAGTTTACATATGTTGCGTATATATAGGCTCACAAGCGAACCGTTGTGACCTTTCACAAACAGGTGTAACCACTGTTGGTTTATGGGAGTTAAAACACACGTAAACGACTAGAAGTGTGTGAGCCTATGGGGGCACACACGTTAAACACGAGAGTACGTTTTATACGTTTACTACTTGAACTATTTACCTGTTATACTAGACCCGATCCAAGCCCATGACCGGTCACATGTAGGGGCATTTGGATCATGCTTATGGGCTAGTAGGAATTGTATGAGAATTAGGAAAGTGGTAACTTGGTGCTCAAGTTTGAAGCCCAAGTATATTAGGTTTTTTGAGACTGTATAATCACATATAAAAGCTCATAAATCATATGTTAATACTCCTCAATTCTCGACAATATATATACATACCCAAAGTCAACACATATGCATGCAATTATATGAATAATGACCCTACGATATATATATCCTACGAGAGTTATTATTCCAAGATTGAATGCATGAGATTCTTATGCATGTATATCATGCATGCAGATTCGTGTATCATGCAAAGTATATTTTGACTTTTACCTTATGATATCTACGATCAACTTCCGAGACTTTAAAAGGTTTTGATCGTTCGATACAAGAAAAACTTTAATCATGGTGATTTTTTAGTTGTTGTTTGTTTGATATTTATTGCTAATAGTTCCTAGTCGAACAGGAAGGATATAATTGGTGTTTGGCTTGTCCGATATCGGACAGAACCAATAATGGTTATCGGGTTTGTTGTAGATCTCGGACAAAGGCAGAAAAGGGTTTTTTCTTGGGTTTCTTTGTTCATGGCTTGTTCAAGTAATTCAAGGGTTGATTAGGTTAACGTTCACGACTAGCTTTATCAGGCGTACTCGTGGTTTAGTGTTTGTGTGTAGACTCGTAGAGGTATCTACTTTAGATACTTGGTTTCTTGTCGTTATATAGCGTGCAGTTGACATCGAGGGTTAATTTTCTATTTAACTTTAATTTATTATTGTTTATTAATACATGTTAACCTAATTGCAATTACTTTGATCCTACTGCGTACTCGTATGCATTACTTGGCTAACGTAGTTCTAAAATCCCAACAACCACCATAACTAACTTTATAACTACTTCTAACCGAATAACTACCGTAACCACTATTCGGTTATTAACTAACTAACTACAGGTTTAGCCCTTAGGCTTTGTGTTATTAAAAATGTACCAACAAATTTATCCAACAAGACTTATGCAATTATGGTGCAACAAAGGTTTTATTGATATCGAATTGTTATATTTGTTTGCATACATTGTCCCACTTTACTGTTTTATTCATTCCTGTTCAATCTATCATTCATACTCAACACAGAACATGGTTCATTATAAACACATCATGCAACATCATAGAGTTGGCTTTAAGCCTTGGCGAAACTGGTATCAGAGCCTCTTCCCTTTATCTCTACATACGATCCATCTCCAAAACGTACACGTCCTGTTATGTGTTCGCCAATATCTCTAAAAATGACTCCTAATTCCCGTCATATGGTTACTTGCACCATTATCTAAATACCATATGCTTATGTCTTCTGTAGCATATTTTCGGGGGTGAATCTGTCCTTCATTCAACAAATCTTCTTCGTGTTCAGTTTCGTGTGTAGTCATTAATAGTGATGGCTCTTCGTCTTCTAAGATAAGGTTTGATTGTTCCTGGGTTGTTGACGGTTCTTTGCAGTTTTTCTTATAATGTCCAAGTTTTCACACATGTAACATCGTACTTTGCTTACATCCCGCTCACGTTTATTCCTATTTAACTTTCTTTTGTGAGTTGTGCTTTTCTCTTTTGAGTCATATTTGATTCTATTACTTTTCCAGTTTCCTCGTGAAAAGTTTGATCTACCTCCGCGTTTACTAAAACGTCTTCCTTCTCTTGAGTGTTTGCCATGTGCGAATAGTAAGTTTTCCTGGCTTTCTACTTGTCCTCATGTCCGGAGTTTTATCCTTTCCTCAAATGCCTTGAGTTTTCCAATGATCTCGTCTAAGGTAACGTCATTAAGATCATTTGTTTGTTCTATGGATGAACCTATATGAATGAATCTATCTGGTGTCGAATCTAATAGTTTTCGTACTAAAAGTGATTCATCAAGTGTTTTTCCTAATTCTTTTGCCTTAGTGGCATAGCCGTTTAGTTTAGCCGTAAATACATCCACTATGTCGTCTTCCTCCATTTGAAGTTTTGAAATCCAATCATCAATGATTGTAGCCGTGCTTGCTACACTTTCTCTTATCCAACGTGTCTCTTCTTTAATGAATCCCATAAATCTTTCGCTGTTTTACAACCCGCGACTTGTAAAATCACATCTTCGGTCAACATTTGATATAGGAAGGCCGTTGTTTCCTTGTCCTTCCTATCTGCTACTTGCGTATCTTCCTTAGGTTCTATCATTTCCAATAAACATTGTGCTTCAAGTATAACCTTAATTTGAATTGACCAAACTGTGTAGTTTGTCGATTTCAACTTAGGGCATTGATAGTATGTCATAGGTGTTACGGGTTTTTGTGTGATTAAAGCGGTGTTAAGATCGTCTATAGACATCTTAAATGTGCGTACAATCTACACTTGCCAATGTTTGGGATTTCTAACTTGGTATGGGTATTTCCTACTACTACGGGAATAGAAAAATAATTTTCCGGAAATCCTAATAGTAAGGGATCAATAAATAGTTCTCGGGATTTCCTAATAGTACAAAATAAACTTCTATACTATCTTAATATAATAGAAATCCAAAATTTGAATTGTGACCTCGTTGTTGTGTTAAACACAAACGTATTTCTTCTTGTGTGTCGGTACTTGAATGCTATACCAACAACATTTTTCTTTTCCCTTGTTTACCAACGTGTTGTTATTGTTTCCTCATTGTTTATTTCTTGTGTCCAAATCAATTCGTAAAGCAAACCCTCGGTCTCCTCTTGTTGTTGTCGAATTGTTTTTCTTCTCAATAAACCAAACGAGTTCTCTTCCCGCTATACGACACTGCTCCCACGTTGCCTTTTCCTTTTTGTGTTCGACTTGAATTTTTCAAAAAAGACGTGCCCTAGACTTCTCTTGTTCTCGGCTTCCCTTCCAAACAATTCTTGTTGTTCTCGGTAACTAAGTCCTTGTTTTTGTTGTTATTTTAGAATTCCAAGTCTCCTTTGTCACAAAAGTCCTTTAATACCTCTCAGTATTAATTTTCCAAATCAAACGATTTGGTTTGTTTTTTCTTTTCGTTGTTGTTGTCGTTTCTTGTGTTATCTAAACGTTTTCCACAATACTCCTTGTTTTTCTTGGTTTTTTTCCACACCGTGTCCACAACGCCTTGAAAACCCGTCGGTATTCTTTCTTCAAACAAACGATTTGTTTGTTTTGTTTGCTGCGTTGTTGTTGTTGTTCTTGTATCGCCAAACATATTCAACAAACAATCCTCTATATTCTTCTCGGTATCCTTTCAACCGTGTCCACAAAAGCCTTCAATTCTTGCGTTTATAACGCGTTACTTTTCCCTTTGTGTTTGTTTGTCAACCGTTTTTTTTTCACAAAGTTTTTTCTTTCACTTGACGTAGTGGTTTTCTTCCTTGTCGCGTTAATCAACAACTACTCTTGTTCCTCGCTATCCTTTCAAGCGTCAAGAGTTTTGTTTTCCTTGTTGTCACGTTATTTCAATCACCAAAAAGATCATTGTACAATATTGTTTCTTCCTTCTTGTTTTGTTGTCGCGTTTCGAGAGATCTCAACAAAAAACAGTCCACCAATTTCGTTTGATGCTAACGTTTGCAACTCCACACAAGTTTGATCGTGCACTATCTCCCTTGTGTTCCTAGTTATCCAGGCGTTGTTCCTTTTCTTTGAAATGACGTGTTTCCCACTGAAACAGAAAAGTTCCAGCGTACATTTTCCTTCTTGGTTTTTCTCGTTCAATGTTTTTGGTACCCAACGAGCGTGTGTAACGCTTGCTCTGATGCCAATGTAGTCTCAATATGATTCGAATATGAATTGAAAATAATACTGAATAACTATTTCGTCTAACCATTACATCGTTGCATGTTTACATATATATAGGGTACGAATGGGCGTGTCCTTTCGTTTGTGTCTGTTCGGTTTGTAATCCAATTGTAACTATCAATAACTACCAACTAATAACTAACTTAACCGTTATTAACTAACTAACGGTTACTAACTATCTAACAACCAAGTTTGGTCCTTCATGTTTCGTTATACGGAACAATGTCGAGATTATCAGCTCAAATTCTACTCCTTAATCTTGATCGTTGCTTCATCCTAAGTCTTGAACTCCGAGCATTTGTCGCATAGTCACAAACTTTAGTCTTGGTAAATCTTTCGTTAGAATATCTGCTCTTTTTAATTATCCACTGACGTGTTCCACATTGATGTGTCCATTCTCTACGCATTCCCAAATGAAATGATAGTGAATGTCGATGTGCTTTCTTCATCCATGAAAAAATGGGTTCCTGACGAGTGCTATTGCTGAAATGTTGTCGACCTTCAGCGTTATCCTTTTCTCTTCCCATCCAGTTAATTTACTAAGTAGCCATTTTAACCATAAGGCTTGACATGCTGCTCCAGTAGCCGCTATGAATTCTGATTCACATGATGAGAGCGCCACTGTTGGTTGCTTCTGAGTACACCAAGTAATAGGTGATTCTCCAAAAATAAAATACTATCCCAGTAGTTCCTTTTCCTTGATCGGTATTGATTCCATAACTACTGTCGCTGTAACCTGTAATCTTGCAGCCGCCTTCTTTCTTATATACAATGCCATGGCTCAGAACCTTTGAAGAAGCCAATATAAAAGCATGATCAAGAAGCATATACAAAGGGATACTTACTGAGAGACACACCAAAGAGGAGGTCCTCATGGAACAATAAAAGGAAAAGCCTATCTCCAGAGAGCAAGGACATGTTGGTGAAGAAAGTGCAAGAGATTGAAGCCTATAATTCTTCAAGGATGTCTGGAAAACCTAAAGATCATGGCAAGAGAGTTGCAAGCACCCAGAAGGAGAGAAGAGCCAGATGTTACATATGTAGAGAAAGGGGACATATGTTCTGGACATGTCAAAATAGGAAGAAGATTGCGATGGTTGAAGTGCAAGAGGGAACAGAGAAAGTCAAGTATCCAGAGAAGGTTCGTGTAATTTCAGATTACATGATAGAAGGCACAAACGATGAAACTTGGGACAAAGTATGGTATGTAAGCAGTGCTTACAAACACCACATGTGTCCAACAAGGCTGCTATTCAAGAAACTGAATTACAAGTTCAAGATGATTGGGAAGGAAGAGGTTGAGAAGAAATTTATCTTCTCCTATGGAATTGGTGATGCCATTGTGAAAGAAAAAGATGGAGACATGGTGATTTTAAATGTTCAATACACTCCAGAAGTATACTTGTACATTCTCAGTTATGATCAATTGGAAGAACAGAGGTACACAGTGAAGATTAATGACAACAAAGTTAGTATACACTACATGTATGAAGAAAAGAAGCATGGGACAGAGATTTCACAAGAAAAGGAGACTAATAAAGAAGTTTTTGGATCAAAAGAAGTTGTTTCGGAACACAACAAATTTCTGGAAGAATACTTAAAGTCTCTGGATCCTAAAGATGAATGCTCAATGGTGAATGGTTTGGAAGATCTAAGATGGGACAGAAATGATACACAAGATTATGTAGATGAAGAGTACATAAGCTGGAATGGGTCACTTTATGCATTAAAGGTAAATTCATTTGCAAGATTCTTATCATTTATGAATCTGCTAAAGAAGGACAACTTAGTGTACAAGCATTAGGAGATTTTTAGTAAGAAATATATGGAGATGTTGAAGTGGTTTTATTTAGTTTATCTTAATTATGATATGCTAAATAACATACCACCAGTTATAGGGGTGATAGAGATAAACTTGCTTAGTTTGCATAAAATAGTTGATAGTCTTGAAGGCTATCTATGTGTCACACTTGGTGACAAATGGAAGACCGTTGCAAATTTACAAGGCCTGACAGATAAAGAAGATGAAACAGTGAAAGATTGCTATAGAAGGTTCATTGACATGATACAAGTGTACTATCAAACTGCAAGAATGCCCTGGTATGAGAAGCCTAAGAATGAAGTGGTTGAGAGCAGTGGGACTGCAGATGGAAAAGATCCACTAGGCAACAACAAGGATGATGCAGGAAGAGATGAGTCACAGAATGAAGATATGGACAACAAAACACAGTTTGGAGTCAGGCTAGAGAGCAATGTGGAAGAAGAAGCACAAGAAGCAAGCAGTACAGATAGCCATGATTTTGATATCATTGTTTGAAGATCAAGAAGAACATCACTCAAAGAATTAGTTTGACATTAATGAATTAGGGGGAGATGGTGACTCCTTAATGTCATTAAACTCAAAGTTACATAGTATTCAATATGTATTTAGTATAAAGACAATGTCATGTGTATTTATTATATGTAATGGGTCGAATTAGGTCACTGCATTGGGTTTAATACGGTTAACCCAATCAAGCAATTAGGATATTACAGTTATGGTAGTTATTAGTTATTATGGTTATGGCAGTTATGTGTCAAGGGACACAATGGTTAGAAATAACTGCCTTAAGTGTTGTTTGGACAAGTATAAATAGGTAATATGTAGTCTGCAAACAAATATAACAATTCAATATGAATAAAACCTTAGTTTGCATAAATTGTCCCACTTTACTGTTTTATTCATTCCTGTACAATATGTCATTCATACTCAACACAGAACATGGTTCATTATAACCACATCATGCAACATCATAGAGTTGGCTTTAAGCCTGGGCAAAACTGGTAAGTTTTCCATAAGTGTTAATTGCTATACACCATTCTATAGCGCCTCTCGTCTCTCGAGTGTCTCGGAACACGTACAACACACAATAAACATTGACACAATCCTATGAACTCCCAACACGCTATCAAACCAATAAC
Organism: Chrysanthemum lavandulifolium; assembly: GCA_022545495.1. Classification (NCBI taxonomy): domain Eukaryota; kingdom Viridiplantae; phylum Streptophyta; class Magnoliopsida; order Asterales; family Asteraceae; genus Chrysanthemum; species Chrysanthemum lavandulifolium. The sequence goes on from CM040243.1 coordinate 68,608,634, forward strand.
ACATAGAAGGCTAGAAGCCAAAATACATGTATGCTCATCAGCCAACAAAACAATAGCCTCAAGTATGTTGGTGGGTAGTTCCCATAACAGGGTAAGATAATCAAAGGCAGTAGCAATATGAAAACGCCACACGCGCGCTCGTTCGGGTCAAGGAAACTTCCTTTTCTTCGAGCAAGTTTTATAACACTCTAGGCGATGAACCTAATCGTTGCAAAGTAGTAATTAGGGTGCTTACGGTATTGATATCGTTCTCTAGGGGAATAGGAATGCTAGTGAGAAGTTACTACTCTAAGGTTAAGGTTGAGGAAGATTATTTTTTATCTTTTTTTATGTTTTTTTTAGGAAATTGAAAGGTACGAATCTCGGGTATGGGATTTGGGGGGGTTGGTATTTCTACCGATTACTCTACTATTATCTAATTATCTAAACTAAGGTGGTGGTAGTCTATGTCTAATTAATGTGTGCTCGTATGATAGTTTAAAGATGTGTTTACCTAGATGCTACTACTCCCTAGTTATCTCCTATTGATGGTTGAATTGTCACGTCCTTATTCTTAATGCGTTGTGTTTTCTAAGGTCGTAAGGTATGCATTCCCTAACTCTTTGAAGTCACCTTTAAGTGTAGTAAACAAAATCCACTAAGTCATTCATAAACTAACTTTGAGGTTATCTTTGGGTTTAGTAAACGAAATCCACTAAGTCATTCATAAACTATCAAAGATTTATCAAGTATTAAACACAACGATAGCCTAGTCGCACTCCTAATCCAATTACAATTAAGATAAGAGACAACCTAACAATAATTAACAACTAGGTTTCATACATCTAAGCAAATACACAAGTAATTTAGCCGGACATGGTAAACATGCAAACATACACACAATCACTCAAACATAGGATAGACATAATGATAAATTGAATATATGGATTAAGATATAATCAACAAACCATTACAAGATGTTTATAGAGTGATTGGAACCTTCAAAGTTGCCGAAAAACACCTATCTAAGCCCCGGAATCGGAGTTAGGTTTAGAGTCTACCAAAAGTGAAGTTATAATGTTCTATTTATAGGCGATTTTCAGCGGCAAAGGGTGACGGCGTCACACCTAAAGAGTGACGGCGCCACGACCTTTTATTTCACTAAACTGTAGATTTTCTCGCTCCGGTCGCGTGGGCTTTTGAATCACCTAAACCGAGTTCGTATGCAAAAGTTATGGCCAAAACAAGACGCCTACTACTTGCGTGTGTTTCAACTAGCGACGCCTGTCACCTTATGGCCGTGACGCCGCCGCCATCGATCTCTCGACGCCGTCATTTGTAAATAAGCAATTTGGCTCCGATCCGTCACAAAGTGCTCCGACGGCGTCATAACTAACACCTGACGCCCCCTTGTATTTCGGCAACTGAGTGTCTCGATTCTTGACTTTGGCCATTTTCTTCAGATATCCGCGCTTTTCGTCCAAATAAGTGCCATTCCAAAGATTTTGCCTTCAAGAGACCTAAAAAGTGAAAAGGAACGATATTAAGCAATAACGGATACAAAAGTGATCAAATAAGGGCTTAAACGACCCTCAAAAGGTACCTTTTAAAACCTTATCAAATATCCCTACACTTGGTATTTGCTTGTCCTCAAGCAAAAGTGCTTTTAGCCAATTAATTTATAAGTTAAGGGTCATGAAGCATTGGTTTAAAACAGTCCACAACACATATAAGCCCCGCAAAAGTCATAACAAGCACGAAAATTACATACTAGCACCTCACATGGGGTGTTTGGATACTCACATCTCTCGGGTGTATATGAAATATATCAAATTGGAATTGGAAGATAAACACTCATTAACCGGTCCTAGTACATAGATTACCATAGGCTTGAGAATAGATCAAACCTCCATCGCTTTGGCGTAAGCACCTAGGAAAGACTATCAAAGAGGTCTTTAAAGGGTTGTAACGTTAGGCTTAGGGTAGGGAAACAAAGGGTTTGGTGGGATAGGCTATTTAGTGGTGGCAAGTCAAAAATCTCTATGTTAAATGCATACGAAGAATGGCGTTGCTAAGCCAAGACTCGACACTCTAAACTCTAGATAACCTAAATAAAAACATAAATTTAAAGATGATGTAGGATGGTAGCCTGCTTTTTTTTTTTTTTTTTTTTTTTTTTTTTTTTACACTCTATTTTATTTTATTTTTTCTTTTTCTATATTTTTTTTGATTTTTTTTTTTTTTTTACTCTACCATCCCCTACGGTAATATCAAAATGATAGGATTTATAGGCACATCCCTACACTTGAGTTTTTATTACTCTAACACTAATTTGACCCAAATTGAAAAGATCAAAACACTTGGGGTACATTATTACGCAAACAAAGGGAATTTGAATTTAACGTTCCCTTCCGTCATTTCATAAACTTTAACTATTCCCATGAATCCCAATCGTCCCAAAATCGTACACAAAGGATATGACTCGACTTAGCAACTCATGCAAGCAACCGGATAATTGAACTAAGGGTTTAGGGTGATAACAAACATTTGCACTAAAAGTGAGTGCATAAGGGGTGGCTAAGGCGATTTGGGTGTATATTTGGGGTGGGGTGTAAACAATGCTCTTCATTGATATTCGAAAACCGAAACATCACGAGAACCGCGAAAAGGATAGGCTCGAGGGGTTAACTAGGGTATCGTGTACTAAAAATGAGTACAACGTAAAGGTGTGGGAATTACTCAACCGATATGGAAGAAGTAATTATATTACGTATCAAACAAGGGTTATCTTAATGCCTCTTATCATTTAGTTATTCCTAACTACACAAGTGTAGCCTCACTTGCGATCTCGAATGCATCACAAAACAAGTTCTAGAATCTAATATACTACCGGTTCACACTCTAAGCATTGAAGATGAATGCTTTAATTCCTACTAATCTAAGGGCGATCCTCACATTTTGGTGGAATTTGGGTGGTAAAGGGTTTTGTGCTAGTCATGCAACTTCCTATCCATGAGACGCTTTTGTTAAGACTAATGGCCCACTCCTATATGTCATGAAAATTTCAAATTTGGTGCCAAAATTACCCTAACCGACATTTTCTCATGGTTTATTACACAAATACAATTGGACAAAGCAAATAATCAAGGATAAGCATAGTTTCAAAGTTCCCGCTTTATTTTCCCTCCCTACACTTAAACCGAACATTGTCCCCAATGTTCCCGAAAGTATCAAAATTATGATAATGGAAGGTAATTAAAACGAAAGAAACTAGTACTCCCCGATTAGCTCGGTAGGATCCGTGTGTGAAGTAGTGGTTAAATCCTTTCCAAGAAGAATTTATGCGTGAAAAGCTCCTTCCAATCTTATGTAACTTCTTCGATAAATTAAACCTCGCACACTTGAAGAAAACAAACGACCCAACACATCAAACCGAACAAAGAAAAATATAACAAGATGTAATTCCGCACTTAAATAAGATATAATGCTTGTGGAATGGATGTTTGCGATTTTCTAGAAAATTAAGACTTGTAAAATTCCAAAATTTATAAGTAGCATAGAAACGAGAAAAAGTCGTGTCATTGCTTCTCTCCTCGACGCCGTCAGTTTCGACCTCGACGCCATCAGTTATCATGATGAACTGGTCTACGATTTTTGAAAAAATTCGAAATTTTTATCTTTAAAACTGGAAAATTTCCGCAATAACATCCATTATGACTCGATACAAGCATTTGACTCTAACAAACACATATATATCTTTTTCAAGAATTGTAATTCTCATGTTCACGTTCTTTTGAAAACGTGTGTAATCCTCCTACACTTATCCCTTTTGTAAAATACCTTTATATGTAATTAAGACGAGGTTAAAGACAAAATAAAGCATTTTCACAAATTCAAACATGAGAATAAACAATCAATGAAAAGATATATGACACACAAACAAGCAAACAATTAAACATGGGTTGCCTCCCACGAAGCGCTTTTCTTTATTTATGAGTCTTGTAGCTAGACTCAAGTCGCGCCCTACGTGACTTCATTTCCGTCCTTCTTTTCTTCCACTAAGCCTTCATCATAAGGTTGTAGACGTTGTATGCTCACCGTGAATTCTCTTCCAACATCGTCTATTATGATAACGGTTTTATGTTTTAGATTAGTTTCTTTCACCGTATAAGGTCCAAACCATCTTGGCTTATTCCTTCCCATAATGCCTTTATTCTTGATTTATATAAAAGCACCTTTTCTCCATTCAAAATTCCTTAGGGTTCTTTTGAGTTTGTGGTATTGTGGTATAGTTATTTCCTAACTTTTATCACGCTTCCACAATGTCGCATTTAACCTTGAACCATGAATTCTCTAAGCCCTTTTTCCCATTCAACCATTTTCTTCCGAACGGCATTATTGGAGACCGCGAATTCATATCTTTACCTTCTCCATAATCTTCAAAGGATATCTCGGAACAATAGGTACCCTAACTTGTCCTTTTCCACTTTTGAGTATCATAATCCCTTCACCGCATTTGATGGTTGCCTTGGCGGTGGTCGAAAAGGTGCTCCTGTGATTAATGGCGTGTTTTATCTTCCTCAATGTCTACAATTGCGAAGTCCACCGGATAGACAATATTGGCAACCTCAATTAAGACATCCTTCGCTATTCCTATGGGATAAACATATGAATGATTTGCTAAGGAAAGTCTAAGATTGGTCTTGGTCGGTTTCTCCTTAGTCAACTTATTATAGACCGATCGCATTATGTTTACATCGGATCCTGGTCGGCCAAGGCATTTAGGTTCTCTAAGTCACCTATGCTACATGGAATTACAAAGTTCCCGAGATCTCTTGCTTCTTAGTTACCGGCTTTCTCGAATCGACTCATACATAGGTCCAATAGGTATGGTGTCATACTCTTCCTCTCCTATTTCACCTAAGAGGGCTTTCCTAAGAACATCATTGCACCTAAAGTTTTCACTTGGTTAACAATTTTTTCTTATTGATCTCATGCTTAAGGTAATGCTTGATGAATTTGGGTTCATCATCGTCCGAGTCTCATTCTTATCCTTACTATCTTTACCGCTCTCATGCTCCTTCTTCTCAACCGCTCCATCCTCATTGGAAGTAATGGAAATGGCGCAATGCACAAAGTGGGGTGGCATACTCATCGCTCCTCACTAGAACCTTCTCGGAATCTTCGCCTTAGTGTACTCTTTCACTAAGTCCATCATCTCCGCCATTTTTTTCTCGTGTTTCATCCCTTTGTCCATTGAAGGCTTTTAAGAGGGTGTCGATCTTGGTTGTCATCTCTCTTTGTCGTTGCTTGAAATTGGCTTCAAGTTGCGCCAATCGAGCTTCTTGAGATGACATGAATTTGGACACCATTCCTCAAGACTAGTGGAAGTTCCGTGTTTGGAGGGTTGTTGTAGGATTTTCCTAAGTTATTTGGCTCGAGCTTAGAGTCTCGCAGAGCTCATTAGAAATTTGGCTTGATCTTCAAGTTCGATCGTCCTACTATTGGAAGGTTGTGAGTCAATAGGGGCAAAGAGATCGCTTTATCGCTTTGGACAACTCACGGGGGTCATTCCAACATTCGTTTTCATAAAGGGCAAGGTCCTCTATTGTACCCCACGATTCTTCCACGGTGAGTTTACTAAGTTTACCACCGGCCGCTTGGTCGATGGATTTCTTAGTTGAGAAGTTGACACGATCATAAAAGATTTGGACTAGAAGCCAAAGATCGATGTCGTGATGAGGGACTTTGTGGAGCAAGTCCTTAAATCGAGTCCACGCCTCGTACAGAGTTTCACCTTGACATTGTTGGAACATCAAGATGTCATTCCTAAGTTTGGCGCCTTCTCGGTGGGAAAAATTGGGCGAGGAACGAGTGGTGAGATCTTCCGACTTGAGATGGATCTCAAGGGAAGTCGGTCAAGCCAATTACTAGCTTGGTCCCGTAGAGAGAATGGAAGAGACGTGAGCGCGTGGTCTCCCGAGTAGTAGCATCAAGGTCGATGGAATCGACAATTTAAGGAAATCCTAAGATCTTGATTTGGATCTTCGAACGAAGTCCATGGAATGCACATCCGTTTTGCACCAACCGGATGGTGTCGGATCGCAGGGCCGTAGTTTGGGCTTGGTCGGGAAGCTCAATGGTGTTCCTATAGCCTAAGTGGCTTAGTATCGAGTAATCACCAAGAGTACGGGCTCTTGGCGGGTCATTTGGTGGTGGGTTGATGAGTGGTGGTTGGTTATCATCTTCCATGATGAAAAGTGACGGTGTTACGAACAAAGGTCACGAAGAAGGGGGATAGACTACGAAAGCTAAAATGAGAAAAAGTTTACTTGATAGGAATCAAGCAAAGAACCTAAATGATGTGGACTACTAACTAGCTATTCTATTCCCGGCGCCCAAAACTTGATAACGCTACACGCGTCGCTCGGGGTCAAGGAAACTTCTTTTCTTCGAGCAAGTTTTATAACACCCTAGGCGTTGAACCTAATCGTTGTAGTGTAGTAATTAGGGTAAGCCACGGTATTGATATCGTTCTCTGGGGAATAGGAATGCTAGTGAGAAGTTACTACGCTAAGGTTAAGGTTGAGGAAGATTATTTTTATCTTTTTATGTTTTTAGGAAATTGAAAGGTACGAATCTCGGTATTGGATTTGGGGGTTGGTATTTCTACCGATCACTCTACTATTATCTAATTATCTAAACTAAGGTGGTGGTAGTCTATGTCTAATTAATGTGTGCTCGTATGATAGTTTAAAGATGTGTTTACCTAGATGCTACTACTCCTAGTTATCTCCTATTGATGGTTGAATTGTCACGTCCTTATTCTTAATGCGTTGTGTTTTCTAAGGTCGTAAGGTGTGCATTCCCTAACTCTTTGAAGTCACCTTTAAGTGTTGTAAACAAAATCCACTAAGTCATTCATAAACTAACTTTGAGGTTATCTTTGGGTTTAGTAAACGAAATCCACTAAGTCATTCATAAACTATCAAAGATTTATCAAGTATTAAACACAACGATAGCCTAGTCGCACTCCTAAGCCAATTGCAATTAAGATAAGAGACAACCTAACAATAATTAACAACTAGGTTTCATACATCTAAGCAAACACACAAGTAATTTAGCGGACATGGTAAACATGCAGCATACACACAATCACTCAAACATAGGATAGACATAATGATAAATTGAATATATGGATTAAGATATAATCAACAAACCATTACAAGATGTTTATAGAGTGATTGGAACCTTCAAAGTTGCTGGAAAAACACCTATCTAAGCCCTGGAATCGGAGTTAGGGTTTAGAGTCTACCAAAAGTGAAGTTATAATGTTCTATTTATAGGCAGATTTTCTGTCGGCAAAGGGTGACGGCGTCACACCTAAAGAGTGACGGCGTCACGACCTTTTTATTTCACTAAACTGTAGATTTTCTCGTTCCGGTCGCGTGGGCTTTTGAATCACCTAAATCCGAGTTCGTATGCAAAAGTTATGGCCAAAACAGTATCAGCTACTTGCGCGTGTGTTTCAACTAGTGACGCCGTCACCTTATGGCCGTGACGCCGTCGCCATCAGTCTCTGACGCCGTCACTTGTAAATAAGCAATTTGACAACTGAGCCATCTCAAAAGTGCTCCGACGGCGTCGCAACTAACACCTGACGCCGTCCCCTTGTATTTCGGCAGCTTGAGTGTCTCGATTCTTGACTTTGGCCATTTTCTTCAGATATCCGCCTTTTCGTCCAAATAAGTGCCATTCCAGCATTTTGCCTTCAAGAGACCTAAAAGTGAAAAGGAACGATATTAAGCAATAACGGATACAAAAGTGATCAAATAAGGGCTTAAACGACCCCTCAAAAAGGTACCTTTTAAAACCGTATCACAATACCACTAGGTGGTTATCGGATATCACTTTAAATCGTGTAATCACTTTCCAAAGTAAACTATTCGACCCTATGCCTGGGTTACACGAATATCTACTTGGGATAAGACCAAATGTTATTGAATTAGGCACAATCAATAACCCTTGCGCTTATAAGTGTTTAAGCTTTTAGTTTGTTTATCCTGGTATTGTTCTTTTCTAGTGTGTCTTCAAGCTGAAGATGTCACTCTCTATTTATAGTAGAGAACACTCAACACTAATCAATGGACATTATGTGTGATTAACGCCAATTAATCACCCATAATAAACCTCCATTATCATAGAAATAGTGGTTACATGACCAATTAAACGTAGTCATAAAGCGCCATACACGACCCAATTGAATGAGTCAAAGTCATACAAATTAATCACCGCAATACTACTAGTAGGAATCATTACACTAGCGGCGGAACCAAACACTACCAATGAAACCATCGGCGGGAACCATTACACTAGCAAGCATGAACCATAACACTACCAAGATGAACCATCGCCATTACACTAACAAGAGTAACCAATACTACCAGATTTACCATTATTGAGTCAGGTGTTGGGGACCTCATAGGTGTACACTCTGCCTCCTTACCCAAAACCGGTGTGAGCTAATCCCACAAGTGCACTAAATTTTCCAACAATCCTCCCCAAATTTAGTTCACTTCCTTTTCAAGATAAACAAACATCAAACAAAACATGTGCATAAACGAAAATATCCGAGGATTGAATTTCCATCTTAGTACATTACACATTCAAATATTCAAGAATCGTGGTGTTCTAAGAATTGAACCCTTCAACCCATTTGAATACCAAGATAAAATACACACAAGTTTTCAAACACTTAAAAGCTCCCGACACTATACAAGCCATGTGTCCATATCCAAATTCATAAATGTTGTAAGAGCCAAAAGTCCAAAGCTCCTCAAGCGGCAAAACTTCAACATTTACATAGGTGGTTCCTCTTTATTCATGCTCCTGCCAAGCACTTTTTCAAAGAAATTAATCATTAAGAAGTAAAGACTTCATCCTCCTTTTAGCAGTATAAAACATGGGCTCCAGTCCACTGAATGTTCAGATTTCCACATTGAAATCAGCTCCCAAGTTTCCTTAGAAGGGAGTTGGGTGTCTTAGCATTCAATGACTAAGTTGGACTTAAACCCATCCCTTTAGCAAATTTTATAACCAAGTCTCTAGCCAAACCTTTCGTCAAGTGATCAGCTAAATTTTGTTGAGATCTAACAAACTCTATATGTTGGAATCGCTCCTAGCTGGGAAATGGAATGACATTTATGGGATTACATTATCTATCCTAGTTACCTTAAACACATGGGCTTGTTATGTCAATTTCCCATTATTGTATGTGTTTGGGTATATATATACCCCTCCATACTTCCATGGAAGGGTGAGATTCTTAGTGTAAGCTTTACCTTTCATCAATAATAAAACACATGGTTCTCTCCCTTTCTCTAGTCTCTCTCTCTCTAACTTGAAGATGGTGTTCTTCCATCTTCCAAGACCTCAGATTCACCAAATCAACCATATAATCGGTCCTAACACTATAGATACCACCCATTCATGATAAGGGCTCACGAATCATGCTATGTCCGACACCCAAGTGTCTAGACTTCCCACCGCACATCCGCTATAAGCCTTTGCCAATGTAGTTGCACTATCACAACGGATAGAAATAGGTGCTATAGGTTTAGGCCACAATGGAATCTCGAAGCAAGTTTTTCAACCATTCGACTTCTTTACCGCCAATGCTAAGGCCACAAATTCAGATTCCATTGTTGAACTAGTAATGCAAGTTTGCTTCTTGGATGCCCAAGAAATTGCACCTCCACCAAGCAGAATACCCAACCAACGGTAGATGAATTATCTTCGTGTTACCGATCCAACTTGCATCGTGTATCCTTCCAACATCGAAGGATAGCCGTGATATGAGAGACTATAATCCATAGTTCTCTTCAAATACTTGATACCCTCCGAGCGACTTGCAAGTGATGAGCACTAGGATTACTAGTATACCGCTCAATTTTCCCACTACAAAACCAACATCGTGTCTTGTACAAGTCATGGCATACATCGAGTGACCAATTACCCTAGAATACTCAAGTTGAGATCTGACTTTGCCATTATTAGGCATTAGCTTCTCACAAGTATCCATAGGTGTACTCACTAGAGTACAATCAAAGTAGTTGAATTCCTCACCATCTTCTCAATATAATGAGACTGAGAGATAGAAATTCTTTTACTTTCACGTTAAATCCTTATACCAAGGATAACATCAGCCACCCCCATGTCCTTCATTGAGAACTTTGATGACAAAAAATTCTTTGTCAGGTCAACCTGATTTTGGTCAGTGCCAAAGATCAACATGTCATCAACTTATAGACAAATAATGACTCCTTTACCAGATTCATCAAAATTGCTATATACACATTTTTCGACTTGGTTAAGAACATAAACACTAGACAAAACCACTTCATCAAATTATTGATGCTATTGCTTAGGTGCCTGTCGGTCCATAAAGAGACTTAATCGGTTGCACACCTTGTTTTCATTGCCGTGCAAGATGAAACCACGAGGTTGATTCATATAAACCTCCTCATCCAATTCACCATTTAATAAAGTTGTTTTCATATCCATCGATGAATAATCGATTGTGAATTGATGCCAAAACAATCGCAGCCTTATGGCATCGACACGAGCCATGTGGGCATAATAATCAAAATAGTCTATTCCCGACTTTTATTTAAAGCCTTGAATGACTAGCTAGCCTTGAACTTTTCAATAGTTCCATCTACCTTCATTTTCTTTTGAAAATCCATTTGCAACCCGTAGGTTTGCAACTGTGTGGTGATCAACCAACACACAATTGTTGTTGCCCATGCCGGAATCCATCTCATCATTAATTGCTTCTCCGTAAAGCAATATCTCGGGACTTCATTGCTTCTTCAAATGTCTTGGGATCATCCTCAACAATGAAGCAATAGGAGTATTGGTCCGAGACCTCATCCCTTGTTCCTTCAAATAAGTATAGTTGAAACTCGTGTCCAAATGACTTTGGAGTTTTGACCCTTTGCTCTTTCTAAGCATAGGTTCGGTTGTTGAACCACAACCTCATCGGGACCTCGATGGTTCTTCATCGTGGATCTCTCGATACACCAAAGTGTCATGAGTTCCATTATGAATCCTCCGACTTGGTCAAGGAGTGATGAGAATCTATTCTCATCAAATTTTGCATCCCTTGATTCAATTATGGAGTTAATTGAAACATATTCATTAGGTTCAATAACATAGAACCTAAAAGCCTTGGAATGCGCAGACATGTCCAAAAATATGCAATCAATGCCTCTTTCACCCAAAGTTTTCAACTTTGGATCGTGGAGTCTTACAATTTCCTACAACCCCAAACCCCGAGATAGTTCAGGTTGGGTTTCCTTTAGTCCGAGTTCATAAGGGTTAACCTTGTTCCTTTTGTTGGGAACCCAATTTAATAAATAACAAGTCATTAACATAGCTTCACCCCGAACCCTTGACTCATTCCGAATAAGACAACATGGAATTAACTATCTCCTTCAAACCGTTTTTCCTTTCGAAATGCCATTTTGTGAGGAGTATAGGGAGCAATGCTTCATGGATTATACCAATGTAATGAAAGTACAAAGTATCCATGTACTCACCTCCCTATCGCCTTAATCTCTTGATCGGGGACCCAAGTTTTAATTCAACTTCGCTTTTAAACACTTTGAATTTATCTAATGCTTCATCCATAGTATGTAACAGATAGACATAACAAAACCTAGAAGCATCATCAATAAATGTCACAAAATATTTCTTATTCCCCAAAGAGGGAGGGCATGCAAATCACATTGTGTCATCGTATTAGCTCCAAGAGCTTAGTTTCACGCTTAACACCCTAAAAAGGTTTCTTAGTTATCTTGGTTAACATGCAAGTTTTACACGCTTTCGTGTCCATGTCAAATCTTGGGATTAACCTATGCTTGACATATCTTGCATCCTTTTATAGTGTACATGGCCAAGTCTAGCATGCCAAAGGGTAGAGTCATCAGGTCGGAGGTGGTCACAAAGGCTGAATTAATACTATCGGTGACAATATTAAGCCCGAACATTTGGTTATACAAATAGCCAAAACAATTAAAAACACCACTTTTAGACAAGACAAATTTATCGACTCAATAACTTGTTTATATCCATGATTATTCAAAACACTACTTGAAACCAAGTTCTTCCTTATATCGAAACATGAATAACATTAAACAAAGTTACAATCTTTCCGTAACTAAACTTAAGATCTACACAACCACGACCATGCACCAAGGTCATTGACTCATTTCCCATGTGAAGAATAGAACCATCATTCGGTGACTCATAAGTCTTGAACCGCCTTCTATCTTTGCACATGAACTATTGCACCGAGTCAACCCACCACGCAACATCATCATCCCGCACATAATAAGATTCGGATATATATGTAACATAATAAATGAATAGACTTATTAAACATATTCGACCTTTCGGTGAGTTGGTAGAACCACCACTCCCTAAACCATTAGTGCTCGATCCATTGGCTTTACCACCAACCTTAACACCTTTGCAATCCTTTTAATGTGACCAGATTGCCACATTTCCAACAAGTAGGTGTTGCCTTCTTGTTAGGATCTCGCCTTGTGTTGTCATGATATTTGCGTTTGCCTTTGTTGTCATTGTACCGTGGAGTTGTTATGCTCCACCATATTGACAACCGATGCACCAAGAGCATTGCTACTCTTTGGCTTGTCATTATCCCGCACCCGAGAGATTCCTCAATGCGCAAATGACTACCCAAATCAAGCGAGTTAACTCCTCTTTCTTATGTTTCAAGGTATACTTGAAATCTTTCCAAGAAGGAGGAAGTTTATCAATAACACAAGAGACCGAAATAGCCTCATCCATGTTCATATTGTGTTGTGTAAACCTTCCAAGTATTTCAAGAAGTTCATTGTATTGTTCCATGACCGGTCTTGAATCACCATTTCGTAATTTATGAAATACTTACAAGAAACTTCTTACTTGATGCATCCTCACCATATATTTGGCATCCAAGGAATCCCACAATTCTATGGAAGATTCAAAGTTCGATAAATGTCAAATAGAGAATCGGATATACCATGAAGAATTAGACCTCTGCAAATGTAGTCATCATTCTCCCATTTGCTCCTTCTCCCGATCCGCTCCACGAGAGCATCATCCCATCATCGAGAATAGGAGTGGTTAGCACATACACCACACTCATGCTGGAAAGCAAGAAGTTCATCTTCTTTTTCCATCTCCTGAAGTCCACCCCTTCAAACTTGTCGAGCTTGGCAAAGTTTGAAGCCATATGTTTCATTGCAGCAGCAGCCATTGATTATCACAAATAGTTTACTTTGATTGTTGGTGGGTAGTTCCCAGAACAGGGTAAGATAATCAAAGGCAGTAGCAATACCACTAGGTGGTTACCGGCTATCACTTGGAATCATGTAATCACTTTCCAAAGTAAACTATTCGACCCTATGCCTGGGTTACACGAATATCTACTTGGGATAAGACCAAATGTTAGTTATTGAATTAGGCACAATCAATAACCCTTGTGCTTATAAGTGTTTAAGTTTTTAGTTTGTCTCTCATGGTATTGTTCTTTTCCAGTGTGTCTTCAAGCTGAAGATGTCACTCTCTATTTATAGTAGAGAACACTCAACACTAATCAATGGACAATATGTGTGATTAACGACCAATTAATCACCCATAATAAACCTTCATTATCATAGAAATAGTGGTTACATGACCAATTAAACGTGGTCATAAAGCAATCATAATAGCCAATTGAATGAGTCAAAGTCGTTACAAATTAATCAACGCAACACTACCAAGAGGGAACCATTACACTAGCAAGCAGGAACCAAACACTACCAAAGACGAACCATCGCCAGGAACCATTACACTAGCGGCGGGAACCATAACACTACCAAATAGGAACCATCACATTACACTAATAGTAGTAACCAATACTACCAAAGATTTACCACTATTGAGTCGTGGTGTTCGAGGGACCGCTGGGTGTAAACTCCGTACCTCCTTACCCAAAACCGGTGTGAGCTAATCCCACAAGTGCACTAAATTTTCCAACAAAGTCCACATTCTTTTATGCTTAATTTTAAGCTTGCACTTGTTTTATCTAAATTAACCTTCAATTAATTAGGCTTAACTTTATGTGTGCCCGTGTTTAATTTCAACTTAACCTTTAATTATTCTAAGACCCATTTTTGAACTTTTTTTCTTCACTTGAACACAAACAGAAGCCAAAAATCCTTAGATGGTACACTACCGTGTACACTATGAATACAACAAACAAATTCACAATCATTGTGTTTCTGGAAATTTATCACTTCTTCAAGTGGTTTCATCAGGGGAGGGGCTACCAGCAATGCACATTTTAACATCTATTCTAAGTTGTTTCTGAGGATGAAAGAAGCACTAGGAAATTAGGTTCAAGGTGGTGCATCCAAATAAACATATTAAAATCGTTACGGATATATAGTTTGAAAACTCCACCATTAGACATTACTTGTCAAAAACCACTAATAGTACTTCTCAGATATGAAAGGAACCTACCCGACTTTCTACATCAACTTCAAAACTCAGTGTGCCTTCTATTTGTGTTTCAAAAACAATCCCTTTACGAGAATGTGTCTTCAAGGAATGTTATCAACGATAACTCACCCGACCACCTCAATAGTGTAATAATATGGTATGTTAACCGACCAATGTGTTTGGGGTGGTATAGAAATACAAATACAAATCTCATTGTGCTTGTTTGCTTTAGTCCTTTAGCGGTATAACATCGTTAAGGTTTTGTACAATCCAAACTTCAAACAGTAGCAAAGTGGGAATCAAATGGAAACAATAAAAAAACATTTTCGGTAGGTACGGTTAAGTTTCCTACGGGATTTATAGTGCCAAGCTCAGGAAATATTTGGCGAAGCCAATCATGGACTCCAATTCAAGATCTTTATATTAAATTCTGTTATCTTCGATCATAAGTATTATAGCTATATATGGAGTTTAATTTCGCACCAGTCAAGATCAACGGAATCATCTTGTCCGGATCTTTTGGTCTAGGTTCGCTACGTAACTAGTGTATGGATCTTTGGGGCTTCTTCAAGATAATGGTAAGGAGGCTTTTTATTTATAGAAATTCATATTTTCATTAAAAGAAAGTTGCTTGCGTTGTAGGGTTACCTCTTTGCTTTAGTTTAATATATATATTCGTTAGAGCCCTTTTTATAGATTCGAATAGAGACGAAATGAAAGGTTTGTAAAATCTGAGAAGTAAAGTATATTAGAATATACAACGCCCTCTAAAATAAAATAAAATAAATGAATAATAACCCTTCTTGTAGATGACAAAAGTTCAATGCACAACATATTTTATCTAAACATCAAACCGCTTGATCTCAACCGCCCATCCAACTTCAATCCGGCCAACGGTTTAGATTAACTATCATCTTAAAATAGTTACTTAATGAAGGTTATATTTGTAATTACACACTCAGAAAATTATACACCCCGGGTTAGTTATATCTCTTTCATTTTTTCATTTCTTCATTTCGAAAACACATTCATTTCATTAATTTCTCACTCTCACCAACCTTTTTCCCCATTCCCCAAATCAAACCCTAATAACTTTCTATCAAATCAATGCAAAATCAACCAAATTGATTTTAAATAATGGACATACGATATGATGTAACACTATCTCAAGTTGAACCGTTGCCTAAATCGTCTTTTGTTTTAACTAATGATCAAAATAAGCATGATATTGATAAATTATTTTGAATATAATTCGATTTATTGTTCATATTATTGATTAATTGCTATTTTGTATAACTTTGAAATCAGATATGTGACAAACTAAAGCTTTTAGGTTCTCTCGAAATTAGAAAAAAATGTGAGGATTGTATGTGAATCGGTGTATGAGTTGTGTTGTGGATTTGTTGAGTTGATTTGCTATGGGAATAATGTAACGATTTGATGATATTTATTTGTTTTACTATTTATTTAAATCTAGTGAAGTATAGTTGTGTTGTAGATTAGTTGAGCTGATTTGGAATTAGGAATTACGTGATGCGTTGTTGACTTATCGATGTAATAAGCTTAAGGTTTAGGTGCTTCGGAGATCAGAGAAATTAGTTACCTAGTTTATAAACTAGTAGAGCTCTGTCTTATTATAGTTATGTTGTTTTATTATGATGAGTTTAATGTGAATTTGGTGATTGCGTTGATTTGGCTTTATGAATACCGTAACCGTTTATAGTTATGCATACTTATGAAATAAACATAAGTTGTACTCTGAAAATAGAAAAAATATTGGATAGATTTCCATGTTATTGTGTTTTAGTTTAATGTGAATCTGGTGAACACTATTTATATTTAATTTAGCATTATGAATCACGTCGCGGTTTATGAATTTATATCTATGTTGTGATGTTGTTGTGTTACTTAGTCTCTAATCTGGTTGTTTAATCATCTTTTTATGTTTGCATTTGTTTGTATTTGTTGTACTGTTCGTGAATCATTTTTATTATATTTTAATTATGTTGTGATATGTTAGCTTTTGATCTTTTTATTAATATAGAAGTTTACTTTTCATCACCTGCATTTTTTTTCTGTTTGTGATTTGCTCAGGTGGCTTTATCATTGAACTCTTATTGCAGTCACATACTACAAAATGGTTCTTATGTCTTTATGTGGATTGGAACTCTTACAACTCCTGAGGTCCATGAACTTGTTGAGAGGCAACTGGATGTGATAAAGGTTTGAAAAGTATGATATATACTAGAAATATTTTAAAGATGTGTCTTAAAGCCTACAGCTCTTTATGGTCTTCATGTTATTTACTTGTTATAAGTGATATTTGCATCCAATTATGCGGTCCAAATTACAAAAGGAGGGTTCGGAATCTGAGGCATTTAAGAATCACATGTGATTTTCTTAACTAGTTTTATGTGTTTTGAACAAATTACATGTGATTTGTTCTAAATCACATGTGATTGTTGTGAATCACATGTGATTTTGTAGTATAATCGAGTAATGACTAAAAATTACAAGTTACTAACTACAGGACTTGCTCAAAATTTTGAAGAAAATCCTAACATGAAGGTTGAGTCTAAGCCTATTCAGAGAAAAACGGAGTTATTAGATTCTGATAAAGATTCTGAAAGTGATGAGTATAAGGTGTCAAAGAAATTCAAGGAGAAGATGATTAAAAGGTCTTCTGAAAGTGATTATTTAAAACATGTGTATGGTAGAACAATAGTTTTTGTAAAGTATGATTTGTTTAAAAATATGTCCATGGTAGAATAATTGTTAACAAGTAGGATATTCATGCACATATGTACATATAAACTTAATATAAAAGAAGTTGTTTTCACTTGAGTGTATAAGTAAGATACGCATGCACAAATTGTTTAGGCGTTTCGAGGGTTTAGGCCTTTGTTACAAATTGTTTCTATTCCCCATAGAAAATTAGTAGAGACCTTTCGAAGGTTTAGACGTTCAACATAAGCTTATGATGGTTTCACTGGCGGAGGGAGGGGCACGGAAATATTTGTAGTATAAAATTTTCAAAATATCTATCATAAACTAATCTTTCACACAGTGTAATCTTGTTCCGAATAAAGGATTGTGTTCTCATGTGGTGTTAGAAATGGGGTTGACTTACGATTAGAGGTTTTCTTGATCATATCGGGTTAGACTTATTGCATTCTTCCCTATATGTCCGATTCTAACAACGAGGTTTAGACTATTTGTTAGAAATTTAGTTCAATCGAGGGTTCATGTATGACCTTGTAATGGGCTTAGAGGTACGGAGTATACACTCATCATGTCCCCAATGACCCTGACTCTAATAGTGAGAAATGGAATTCTAGACACAGATGAAGTTCATAGAGTTAACTCTTCGGTGAGTGTAACTCTAAACTGAACGACATTATGAGTTCAGCTTCATACTCTCTGAGTTGTAAGCTGAAGGATCTCATCAGTGAGTAACTCATTAGACGATGTATCCTCAACGAGTTACCTCATCAGTGAGTCTTTCAGTCTCTACACTTCAGTAGGTATGCTCTTCAGAGAGTACGTTGAATGTTCAGGTCGTTGATTGAATGACTAAACTGGAATGAATTCAAGTAACTTCTAATTGCTTTAACCTAGTTAATGGCAGTTGTAACTGGATTAAATGACCACATTTAATTGGTCGTGTAACCACATGTAGCTATAATAGGACATGGGGCGATTAATGGGCCTATTAATACTCATATATATTCTATTTGACTAGCTTAGAGTATCTTTCCTATAAATAGGAAATCATATCTTGCATGAAGACACACATAAAAATTAAACACTTGAATATGATAAGGGTTTTTGCTTTGTGCCTAAAGAACATAACATTTGGTCTTATCCAATAAAGATATTTGTGTCAGGAATTAGGGTCATATAATTTCTATTGTAAATTGATTACACGAATTCAAAAGATATCCAATACCATTGATTATCTACACTTTATTGGGAACTCTCAAGAAACACCAACACTATTAACTATGGTTTTGCATTGTGTCTTTAATTAGAATCTGCTTTTTCCAAGTAGTGTTTTAGTTTGGGCATTGGTCAAATAATTTCTATTGTAAATTGATTACACGAATTCAAGAGATATTCGTACCATTGATTATCTACACTTTATAGATCTTGTTTTGAAACTAGTGTAACCTTGAGATTATTTGTGGTTCTTTCTTGTTTGTCTTGGTCATGGTTATGATCAATGATGATTTGGTTTTTTCATGTTTGAAGATCTTTAGATTCAGAATCTCATAGGGATACACAAATTAAACCAATTTGAGATCTTGTTTAATTTATCTTTTTTCATTTTCTATGGATCTATGATGATGTTGCGAGTTCTGTTTCTTGAAAGATCATTTATAGCTTTGAAAGATA
The DNA here is from genome assembly GCA_022545495.1 of Chrysanthemum lavandulifolium. Lineage (NCBI taxonomy): Eukaryota > Viridiplantae > Streptophyta > Magnoliopsida > Asterales > Asteraceae > Chrysanthemum > Chrysanthemum lavandulifolium. Next base: position 68,627,558 of record CM040243.1, read on the forward strand.
TGAATCTAAGAACGAACACACTGAGAACTTTTGTTTTCTTTTTTAATGTCGAGTCTTGGTGACATGAGGATGATGAATAGGATTGTGTTGGAGTTGTTTGAGGTAGGTTGTTATTAGTGTAGGATTTGGCTTTGGATCTTGAATTGATTCTTTGGCTGTTTTTGCTTCATTCAATTATAACATCAGTCTCGTATGATTTTTATTTTGGATTGTGACTAATGATGTTTAATACCGAAGTCAGAGTTATAGTGTATGGTTTTGGTCAACGGTCAAATGTCTTCATCTTCTTCATTTCTGTCTTCAATTTCGATAAACGTTTTAATGCAATTCAATAAGGGTAATTTCGATATGGAATTTCGATAAAACTTTCGATATGAATTTTGATATCAAATTTCGATATGAATTTCGATATGAAATTTCGATATCAAATTCGATAAATCCTATAGAAATTCTTTCCAAGAAATTCGATACCAAATGCGATGAAGAGGGTCTTATTGAAATTGTAAGTTAGATAGACTAGGGTCTATCGAAATTATAATTTCGATAAAAGAGGGCTTTGTTTTACGGTGAGTATTCACCCATAGATTCTAACCGCTTAAGCATAACCTAGAAAACAAATTGAAAACCCCATCTTTTCTTCTTCTCCTTCATTTTAACCACAAATCTTTATGGGAAATGGTACGAAAAATTCATGAATCTAAATTACAAAATTGTTATACGGGACAAACGACCACATACTAACAGGTTGTATGACGTTGTGAAAGAGAAAGTATGAGACTTTAACCATATTAAACTGTTAAAAGCGTAAATAATAATGAGCAATGAAAGGTGAAGTTGTTAAAAAACAGCTTAAATTTAGACGTTTTTTGACAAGAAAAGCCACAAAAAAATCAACCAATAACAACAACCTGGCTCTGATACCACTTGTAGGATCGTGTATTTGGTTGATCTTGTTATTCGGGAAGTCGGGGAAGATGGAAATAAAGAGTACCCATGTTTAGAGAGAGAGAGTAGATAGAGAAAGGGAAAGACTAGTGTTTTGTTGAATGATAAAATGTGAAATACACAACTAAGTCTCACCCCTCCATGGAAGTATGGAGGGGTATAAATAGGCTCTCACACTCTACACTTTACACTATTAAAGTTTTCAGTCCATGTGTTTTAGCCTAACAATGATAACAATGTAATACCGATATGTTGTCACATTTTCGTGTAAGGAGCAATCGCAACATAAAGTCGATTAAATCAATAGAGTATTCAAGTTTTGGAAATTAAATACAAAGGTTTGTAACATCCCAAAACTTGTAACAAGTAGAAACCCATCTACATCATCTTTACTCCCTCCTTATTCGCTTTTGATACGATAATATAATAAAGTTTATTCACACGTTATAAAGTATTTGGGACATGATAAATATTTGGGACATGCTAAATAATAAAGGTTTAAAAGAAAAATATTTGCTCGCTTCAAAATAGTTACGGGTATCCACATTTGCATTATGCGGTACCCTTCTAGTTCTAATTGATATGTCTTAATATCACTCGTGGAATTCACTCAAAGGTACTATTTTGAGTAAATTGCAAAAATCATCTATGTGGTTTAGCTAAATTATAGGTTCGGTTTTACATTTTTGAAAATACATTTACCATCTTTATGAAAATTACAATCGCACTTTTGGTCCATGACTAAAGTAAATAACTAAAGTGTCGTCTTCTTCTTCCCTTTTGAATATTCACTTGAATATTTCGTTTCTTTTAAAGATTATTCAACTTTTGTATTTTTTTTTTTTTTTTGAACTTACTCAATGTCACGACCCACACGCAAGATAGGGTCGTTCACGAGGTTAACAAAAATTCGGATCATTGTACATTAGTCTTGAAGACTCATGAAATTCTATAAAAGATGTTGGAAGCTCTTGAAAACCCTCGAATGTCATGGAAACCCTAGAAGATTCCTCTTGAATATTTGTAGAATTATTCTAGAAATCTTGACATTGAGAACTATATATAGTTGTCCTAATTTGAGTAGTATAAAAGGAGGATGTCTCATTTCGCCCAATCATCACTCAGTTCACTTGTAATCTTCTCTGTAAAGATTTCTCTAGCAATACAAATTATTTCCCATTTTATTTGTTCATTTCTTTAAAGCTTTTTTAAGTTGTCTAGATCAATGAGTGTTTGAGCAAAGTGACTTACTCAAGATTAATTGTCGAATGAAAGACTCTTGTCTAGCCAAGTCTATGACCAAGCCCTTTGTGCACTCTTTTAGAAAACAACTTTAAACACACGAACACATATCACATTCCAAATAAAATACTAAAAAAAAAAAAAAAAAAAAAAAAACTTATCATCATCTAACAACACATACAATTTGGGGTGCCAAGAGGGTCGGGTTGAACCCAAACTTGATAAGGCTTATCGGGTCGGGTTCAATCAAGTTAAAAAGTATCAGGTTGTGACCTAAACCTGATAGACATAGTTATCGGGTCGGGGTTAGGGTTAAATTATTTTTGTTATCGGTTTATCGAGTCAACCTGATAAGACCGAAATGTATATATATATATTTTTAAATCTATTTCCCTAGTTGTATTAAACCACTAATTTTTACGATTTACATAGGGCATATCATTTAACTGCTAAGATATAAATAGTTCATATAGTTCAATTGTGTGCTAATAATTGTTGCCTAGTACTACAGTTTTCTTTTTATTTTCTTTACACAAAAGGATGTTTTTAAAATAGTATTGTCATAATTTCTTTTTAGTGCATTGGATTATTCTTAGATCAATGAGATTCTGTTAGCACCTGTGATGCTATTTTAAACCTTTATGTTGAGCATTAGGCAATGCAAATGAATGTAGAATGGATTTGGCGATAGAACATTAGCAGCAATGATTCTAAAACTGTATGGGAAAAAAATTACATTTGCATCTTTAAGTACTCCCATTATCCTAGACGAGGGTTGCATATTACCATTGTTTTTTATTTGTACAATATTAAAAGTCATAATCCTAGCTAATCATTATATATTTTTTTGGGCTATAACTTATTTTATAGTTAAAAAAAATTAAGGAGCCCAATTAACCCGAATCACCCGACTCGACATAACTCGATCTGATAATAACCCGAATCCGATAATCCGATTACTTATCGGGTCAGGTTGCGGGTCATTTTTTCATATTAAAAAATCCAATTGAACCCGACCTGATAACTCGACCCAATAAGACCGTCTCAAACAAAAATCATATAACCTACCACACCAACACAAACTTAAAGAAAACATACAACATAGGAACTAAATACAACACGGACGCCATTAAAAATAAATAAAATAAAATAAAAACTTCTCTATTGTAAACAAACACAACCAGATCTCGAACATCTTAAAAAGTCATAGATGGTGCGAAATTTGAATGGCTCAGCCATCTTCTTCACCTGAAATTTTAATAAATAATGAATTTCTTATATCAAAAAGTTCACACTTGATATCAATAACAAATTCTAAATAATAATAAAACATCATGAAATGAATACATTATAACTAATTTCTGCTTAAACTTTCATACCGTGAACAAAAACAACTTGTAACAAAGCCATTAACAAGTAAACAGTACTCCTTCCTAATGAATGCATTAACAATAAACACTAGAATAACACCTTCAAATAACATAGCGCGAGTAAGCAAGCCGTGGACAAATTAATGAACTAACTAAGTGAGATCGTGATAACATATTTATCAAAACCTAATCGATCGAAAACAAATTGATATAATTATTCAACACCGCTAATCAACAGATCGACAAATTAAATGCCGAACCTTACACGAAGATATTTAGCCGTAACGATTAATTATGCGAGACCTAATTAATTACTACTAAACCTTTCACGAATTAACTAACTCTGAATCTCATCGTGATACCGATCGACAATCAATTGATAATATAATCAGCA